>JARHVA010002353.1:2612500-2627858 GCA_037957365.1 Torreya grandis
TTGGGTATATGTTTTTTATCTTATTCATTAGTGTTTGTCATTCCTTAGACTTCAATATGTGTTAGGATAAGCAACTCAACAAGGGTTGTGCAATTATTTCAACAAATGTTTGTGTGGCATTTGGGTATTAAACTATTTTAGTGAGTCCATTATGATTCTCGATATAAAGATGTATGGTTCATCTTAGTTTTTTATATAGTGGGTATGTTACCTTAAAATTAGAGATTACATTCAGTCTAGCATTCAATATGGGCCTCTTGGTGTATGATAATATGGGGTTACTACTAATATGCTTTGAGTGAGATAAGACTAACAACTTTCACTATTATTAATATATTATATATTAAACTAAATATTACCATATGATAAATTTATTCGTGAAATACTTTATATATTTATATTATTTATTTATAATTAATATTATATCCAATATTATTTAAGTCTTTAATTCCTTGGGCTTTAGATTTTTTGGTTGTTAGGATCTACTAAAATATAGATTTATAATTCATGTTTATATTGGAAGATTTTTCTCATAATTAAAAAGATAAAATCTACTGACTATAATCCCCTAGGTAAATTTAAATATATTAGGGAAAAATATTATCTAAGTAAATAATCTCAAAAATAAATACTATTACAAAGATAAATACTTCATCTCCTTGTTCTTTTTTCCCACTTCAATCTTGCATGAAAACTGACAAGTGTGGCAAGTAACCATAATGGTGACAAGTGGGCATGAAGGTGGCATCTATCCCATACTTCTAATAACACACCACTATTAAACAAACCCCATTCTGAAGACTTCAAAAAAATTCCAATCACTCTCAAACTTCATAAATGTTTTTATATTTATTTGCATATTTTTTAATTTTCCATAGTAACTAGAGGATTGGATTTGCATATTTTTTATGGGCAATTAATGGGCAACTATATGTAATCCAAGTTTTATATATATATATATATATATATATATATATATATATATATATATATATATATATATATATATATATAGGTGATCTAGTGATAAAAGTGATGAGGATGGACGGAAATATGTTGTGATACAATACTCCTCTTTTGGTCATGTATTTTCTCATTGAAAGTGGTAATTATTAGTAGAATTATATGGTTGTTCAATCAGATAATATTATTCATGCTCTTCCCTATGACTCTAAATTAGAGGGAGGTTAGCTATATTATTTCATTGAAATAAGGAATGAGAATGTTGATGATGGAGGCACTATAATGGCTTATTCATAAGGTGTAGTTAATAGTTTTAGGTTGAATATTATTGTGTCAAAGAAACAATTAAAGGCTTAACTTTTAGATGGTAATGTGGAGGAGAAATTATTAGAACAACTTATAATGAACCAGCTTCATCCCATGGTTCAAAAATAATGTAGTGACAAAAGATCAAGGCCTTATTTGGATAAAATTTTAGATATTATTTGAAATTCATTAGACTTTGAAGGTATTATGAATATGAGTATATTATAGTTTTGTACAAAAGGATGGAGGAGGAAAAAACTCAAAAAACACACAATAGGGACCATGCCCCTAAAATGTTAAGATTATCCTACATGTATGGGAGTAATAAGTCTCCTTTTCTCTACATCGATAATCATATTATAAGCAATCCTACACAAAAATAATACAAAAAAATAAATCATCTATAATTATGAAAATACTCTCCCACAATAAGCTCTATGATAAAATACCCTATAGAAAGAAACATCCTTTAATCGTATTACCTAGTAAAAAGAAACATGGGTGTTTACATGAATCATGTATCATTTCTCCTAGTGGGATTGAGATATACCACCTACACCACCAAGCCTATTGACTTTCTAAGTGAAGGTTTATCATATAAAACAACCTCAATAGTCTTTGAGCTAATCATTTATGATTTCATGGTTCCTTATAACCAACAAAGATTAGAGGCATTACGATTAAATCTCAAATTCAACTTCAAGAAATTTTAAGAAAGAAACAGGGGACACACAAGTGGGAATGAACAAGGATTTTAATTTCAATTTGGGGGTTAGTGGGATGCATAACCCAATAGATTTCAAATTATCAAAAATAATTTTGGGCCTTCCATACTAGCCAAGTTTGGAGGGAATTTTACCATTTCTTGATCATATCCACATGCTCAATTATATTTAAAATTTACTCTAGTTACAACCTTCCACTTTAAATAAAATACAATAAAAAAATAAAAAATAAAAAATAAAAAATAAAAAATAAAAAATAAAAAATAAAAAATAAAAAATAAAAAATAAAAAATAAAAAATAAAAAATCCTTTCTATAAAATCAACTCTAGGTCGTGGCAAAACTTTCACTTTTTGATTTTTTTGAATTGGCCCTTCTACTTATTTTAACATACACTTTTTACCTCTTTATGGTGTGTTGAATATGGTATATATTTTTTGTGAATCTAACTTGGGTGGAATCTTTTAAGAGAGTATTTATTATCAATATACAAAAACTTAAAAATTGCCTCTTAGTATTTATTAGTTTTAAAATTCTATCATTATAGGGTGATTATGTTTTTGTTGATTATTAGTCCAAATTAGATTCTTATTAGTAAGTTTTCCCACATTTTTTTTTCATTTATACCAATATTATTTATTTTCATCTCATTTATCTTCTATCCTCCTTCCCCTACCCTCCATTGTTTATGATGTTCCCCACAAAAACATATAGGGTAATTTATGATGTTGTGATCCCCTTTCACCTGCTAGGATCCCTTGGGGTTTGTGGGTCCTTACTTGCCAAATTTTCTCCTTTTTTTTTTTTTGATTCCATATCAATAAGGTCCCAATTTTAATTCAAGGGATCTATAAATACACAAGTGCATTAGTGTGTTTAGTATGAATAAATGAATAAGCCCTACAATCATATGGATAAAAACATAAATATGGCCATTAAATGTAGGCCCAGTTTGGAATTAATTGAGGTTAAAAATATATAATGTATTGTTTGTTTGCTTCTTACCAAATTTTAAACTAGTACTTTCCCCAAAGGTACAAGTTATGCAAGAAAATAGATGTAATTTTATGTTTTGGTAAATTATGATTTTATAAAGTAAAAGAGTATAAATCAGTAATCATATAGAAAGAAACCAAATTTCATAATCATAAATTTGATGGTATGAAATGATGAGCATATTTTGAAAGTAACGTAATAAGAAATTTCAATAAAAAGATGACCTACATTCAAGCATAATGTGGATGGAAACATTGAAGCAGGTTATGTTAAAGTCTTTATGAAAGATATGGATTTATTGCCTCTGATTGATTTTTTTTTTAACCTTTGATTCTATCTATAATTGGTTATGTTTTGGTCTAAAATTATTATTATACAACAATTTACACTCATACTTATCTCATGATAATTTTATACTAGTTTAATTCCTTCACAAATTTAGTTCATTCATAGATATGTAGTGTTTTATTCCTATTATGCCCTATAACCAAAATAATAATGTTTTATCACTTGTTCCTTACCCATCAAGTAATACCAATGAGATAATTTCACAATTATTTTAGTTTTATAAAAATTTGAAATCCTATTGTGATACCTAAACAATCTATTATGTTAGTTATGTTTAGTTTATGTTCCTTCTTCCTTTTACAAAATTTTTATAACTAAAGCATATCATCATTACAAATATTGAAGTTAAAACATGTATGCTACCAAAAAATGATTATGTTATAAACTAATTATTATCAAATAAAACTAATTGCTTTCATGCATTAAAATAAATATGAAGAGATATAGATTAAAATTACAAAACTAACATTGACTAAAAATAAATACTTCACCATTTTTATGATTCTCTTATGGATAAAATATTTTTTCCAACCTTATTTTATTATTAATAGAATTTTATATCCAACCTCGTGATTTTTTTCTCTAATATACTATGAAAAACTATTCTCTTTATTCTTTCTCTCATGGATTATCTCATTTCCATCTTTCCTTTCCCTGATATGCCACACAACTAGAGGTTAGTGATAGAAACTAAAAACATAAGATCTGTTGTGCATACTTGTTATTTATAAGTGTATCTACTATACCTTGTTCACCTATTATGATTCCAATGATTCCCATTATTTCTTATTCAATGGACATTACTTCAACAATTTATCTACCAATAAATGCAAACATACATGCTATTAATATAGAAATTTAAATGCTACCCAATGCCCATATATTTAAATAAAATAAACATATTTTTCATTAAAATTAATGTAAATAATTAATCCAATAATCAAATTATATACCTTTACCACTAAAATATTGCAATGGTATTTGTTGATAATTTTGCCACCATTGGTCAAAGTTGCTTATGTGCAAGTTTTCAAGAAGATTCCATTCAGGGAGTAAAGGTAAATAAAATGTATTAAAAACATAATAAAAAATTAATAAGTCTAAAATAATTCTTATTAACAAGTCAAAAGTCCAAATTTTGATAGAGGTTTCTTTTATTCCTCTAATTAGCTATTTGCAAGCTAGTGAAGGCAATTTTCAAATGCTCAATACATGAAGGTGAAGATGAATTGGATAAAAAATTATTATGTATATTTTGAGGAAAATATTAAATAACCATTAATTTTTTTCATATTACATTTTATTAACTTTATGAACAATATTTAAGAAGAATAGGTTCTCTAAAACTCTTCTTAAACACTCATTTGCTCAGTTTTAAGTAGTATGTATGCATTTTTGAGATATTTGTTGAAAAATAAATGTGGTCTAAGATATTATTTAGAATATAAGACATTTATAAACCTTATTAAATAAAAATTTTATGTAAAATTATGGATAAATTCAAAGGATCAAGCATCCAATTTTTAAGTAAAACAAGAGAAACAGTAAAAAAAGTCAAGTTTTTCGTGGTTTATGTGATTGTTTGAGAACATAAAATTATTAGAATGAAAATATGGGTTATTAAAATTAAAAATTAAAAAATAATTAGGTATTTATGGCTCACATAAGTCAATAAAATTAAAAATCACAGACCTACAACTGTTCAAAAATGAAATTGGGCAAACTAGTCAACAAAAAAAGTGCATATTTTGAGTTTTTTAAAATGAAAAATCTTAAAATTTTATATTTAGGTCTTTTTTTATGTAATTTAATGTTTAAAAGTTATTTATATTCCTTAATATACCTTATTATAGATAAAATTTCAATATACAGGTCTGATCATGAAGGAAATTAATGTTTCTTCACTTTTTTGCTCATAAATGGAGTTGGAAATGGGTGTTTCAAGTCCCTCTAATGGAAAATTTTGATTTTAGAGTTTTAATAATTAATTAAAGGTATAAATAAATTATAATTCAATTAAAATCAATTAAAAATAGACTCAAGTCATGGAAAAACATCTCCAAGTCATCCCCAGGGCAACAAGTAGGTACTTTTTGTGAATATTTTGTGGGGAGTTTGGTGAAGAATTTTGGATATTTTAACACTTTTAAATATATGAAAAATTTATACCTATAAAATAATAAAATTATTAGTGTTTAATCATGAATGAAACTCATTTAAGACTGCCTAATCCAAATCAGGATTTCTTGAGAACAATAGAGCATATAAGAGCATAAAATAGTGTTTTTTGGAGTTGTACATGGAGTTTGGAGTTTAATTTTTTTTTTAAGGTCTATACAAATATGTTTATTATGTTTCAAACATATTTTTTTATCTTTATATGTTTTAATTATGAATATCCATCAAGTTTCTAGTTTTCACAGTGCATTCAATAAGCTTGTCAAAGTTGTACAAGATAGGCATATAGAAGAATAACTAGCTTGGAAGGATGATTTGGTAATAATCAAGTGAATATTATTCAAAAATATTCAATTGATAATTAAAAATATACATTATACCATCTCTCTAATTTGGGCACCTTATTTTGGGCTCATTTTAGCAACTATAAGCCAACTTCAAAGAGCATCAATTAGCCCTACAAAAGTGGAGTTCCAAAACATGCAAGGGTAGATAAGTGGAGTTAAGGTATTTATAAAATTTAGAGACATATTTTAGGAATTATATACCTATAAAAATTACACATGCATTCCACTTATACTACACCCCCCTTTGGGCTATTTTTAGAAGAGACATGAGGCAAAACATGCATGCAAGTTACATGGAAGATAACTCAAGTTGAACTCCAGGTGTGCAGACAAGATAAGTATAGTAAAATCAAGATGAAATTTGAGGTAACTGAATTATAAATTTAAAGTGCATGAAATACTAATGGGATATAAGTAAAATATAAAAAAGATTTAACTAAATAAGATCAAAAGTTACATGCAAGATCATGGGGAGTTAATTAAAGATTCAAGATGCATGAATAAACATTTGACTTGTTAACTCTTCCTCTCTCCCCTAACACTCCATTTTCCAAGAAATAATGTTTAAAATACAATATGTTATTTCATAATTTTATGTAATTAAAAATGGACTTCAATTTTGAGTTGAAGTTGGCATTATAGTGGAGTTAACGTGACTAGCATGTGAAACTCTTTCCTATTTTTGGAGCTTCTTGTCTTCTATTATTATTATTATTATTATTATTATTATTATTATTATTATTATTATTATTATTATTATTATTATTATTATTATTATTATTATTATTATTATTATTATTATTCCTTTGACATAATTAAACTCTGCCAAAATTTATACTAGCTCACCTTTGAAGCAATAAAGAGCTGAATTTTTCCTCCATCTTCAAGTTGTTCATGAAGTGTGCTCTCAATTAATTGATAGAACTTAGTGAATGATTATTTTATATATGTTTATGTCTAAATAACTCACCTTTATTAAGAAAATTAACTTTATTTAAGTTCATATAAAGTGTCTAAGTCTGATTTTTTACTTAATATGGAAGTGAATTTAACCATTGTTCATTCCTCCCAAGCTGGTGTAGGTGTCTGTCAAAACCTCTGTGTGAAATACTTATGTAAGAGTCACTATATGAAGATGAAGTTAATTTTTTAAAGTTATTTATATTATAAAATTTCTCTCTTATAGGCATAATTTACCTTAACATTTGTGCATCACCCTAATTTTTTAGTTTTTAATTCTATTTTCAGCTTTACCATTGTTCTTTCTACCCTTTTCCTAGTCAAGAAGGCAAAAAATTAGATAGATTAGATATAATTAGGTGAGTTTACCAAAGGGAACCAGTGATTAATATGTATATTATCTCTAATTTTAGTTTCCTACACCATAAATAGTTTCTATTTTATTAATGAAAGTGAGAATAGACACACATTCTCAACAAGGGTGTACTTCTGAGTGATAACAATAATGAGGTTCTATGTGAGAGATGTTATCTCCTTATTTGATATTTTATTTTCATAGGATATTATCACCCTATTTATTTTGATTTAATAATCATGAATTCTATTATTTTGGATAAGATGTGGATTGAGTTTCTAACACTTTCCATTCTAGTGTCTACTAACCTTACAATGAGTATATAAATTATTAGACTTGCATATGTTCATATAAAGTGGGTTTTTATTACCTCCTTTGAGTGTATATTATCATTCCAATTATATATTTTGTGAATATTTTATTATATATCTATCATCTCTCCTTAGTATCTTGGGCTCTTTAGTGATGGATTCCTTTATTCTTGGGTTGCCACCATATAATTTAAATAATTTATTGGACTTGCAAGTGGTGATGTTTTTTGACATGATTATTTATAAAAAAATATACATACTTATAAGTTCACCATGGAAAACAAATACCTACCCAAACAACATAACACATCTCTATATTGATAGGATAGAGGTTTATAGCTTCCATCTCCATGTGGTACGGTATAAAACATCATGGTAACATAAGAATAACTGAAAGAATAATTGGAATGTACTATAAGACATTTTTATTGATTAAGAAGTGGTATAAATTTAGTATTTATAATGAATTATTTTATAATATGTAAAATAGGTGAAACTTTGTGAAGATATAAATATTTTTACATAGAGAGATAAAGTTAGAATAGATTAATAGTAAGATAAGTGATAAACTGATATTGTAATTGTGAGATTAGAGGTGAAGACTAAAGAGTATATTCAAAGGAAAAATGACGTTTATGATATATGAATAAATAATATAGTTTAGGAAAAATATGTGTTTTATGTATGTGTATGTCTAATTAATAGTGGACCTACTTCATTATTATTAGTTGCATAACTTGATAAGGAATAACATATATGCAAATCTTTGCATAATATTTATATAAACAAGGTCTAAATGAACTCATAAACTATCTATAGTAAATAATATATTTTATGTCAAAAGTGGGTGGTACTATATATTTATTATATAACTAATATCAAAAGAAAGGTATCGACTTCTATTTTTGAATCCTATGTTGACTAAGATAGAAGTATGGTGGGAAAATTTGTTTATTTTTTCCACAAAGAGGCAAACAAAACTATTTAATGATTATAAACAATCAAATATAATTTATTTAGATTATAGGATGAATAATTTGAGAAACATTTTAACCTTTTTTTTGGTTTTATATTTTTAGATACACCAAACACTCTAAGAGCTATAGATTTTAAATTAAAAAGTCTATAACTATTTATTTGAGACTAAACATTATTAATTATTGACTATCTAGGTGTTTCAAGGTTATAAAATATTTGGCATCATTAAGATTTATTTATTCAACAAACCAAGAAAAATATTTATAAGAGTGATACTTCACCTTTCTAAGTTGTTTATGGATAATGGGTTAAAAAAGTGTTAAATAGTTCCTTTAGGAGACCAAACACCTAAGGAATGGACTTCAAAAATAGGTGGGGCCCAAAATAAATGATAATAATGAGAAATAATGATCTAAATGGTGGATGGGTATTGATTAATATGAATGAGAATATACAAAAACAAATAAAAGAGAGGCTAGCTGAAGAAGATTAGGAGAGACATGGTAACAAGATAAAAATACAAGTTATAAAAATATGGAAAAAGAAGGATAAAAACATTAGATGGAAAAATAAACATATAATATATAAACCAAGGAATAAAAACATAGTAAATAATGAGAAGAATTAAAAAAAAATAGATAGGGGAATAACATAATGATGCCTCTTCTAGTGCATATCCTTTAAAATAAATAAATAGAACTAATACATTTAGAAGGTATTAAAGATATGAAGAAGATAAATATATGATAAGAGATATTTAATTTCATTCAAAAATGTGATTAATGATATGTGGAATGGGATACATAATTTTATTGTTCTACCAAAAAATCCAAAAAAAATCAAATCCCTAGCACTAGAAGTGCATTTGGTAGAGACAAGTACCACCCACAGTGGAATAGGTATGCAGGGAGGTGAAGATATGGACATATGAAAAATTTAGGAATTAATGTAGGACAAAAAGTTTAATTTAATATAACAATATAAATAAAATAAATCATAGAAGTAAGAGTGGTAAAAATCTAGTTTTAAATGTACTTATAATAGAAGAATGGAAGGATATGGATACATATGAAGAAGATGCATTATAAGGAGAAATAATGTTAAAATAAATAATCAAATATATTAATGTGGTAACAAGTCAAGATAAAATATAAAAAATTAGAGGCTATTGTAGAGGATAACCTTGATGAATTAGAAGAGTAACAATAAAAATTAACAAGATAATATTAGATGATAAGGACTACTTATGGAATTAATATATAAGAATAAAAATTATATTTAAGAGATAATAAGAGATATGAATTAATTCCCTTATTTTAAGCCTTCTCTAGAAGAGACCCCATGAGGAGATGAACTACTTAGACCAACCACCATCCCTCATGATAAATCAAATTATTAGAGAATATCTATTCAATACACAAGAAGAGATACACATATGATGAAAAAAATAGTGGATATATTTAATACATTCAGTGAGATATCATCAAGAGTTCTTGGTTTTATCTTTTAGTGAACATAATAACTAGAATTGTAGATAAGAAATAATTCATGATAAATATAGTAAATTTATAGATGCATTTTTTTACTTTAAAACACAAAAGTAATCAAATACCAATAAAACTTATTGACAACCAATTAAAACTAGGCATATTATCCATTATTTGCTTCTTCCTAGGTTAATTTGTGCTCAACATGAGTGTTGAAGTAATTGGGCCTAAGAAAAAAATCAAGTAGGTTTTTGAAAATATGAAAAAAATTTAACCAAAATTTTGAAGTTAATACCAATCTTAGTGATGCCTAATGTAATACAAAAAAATGGTTTATTTTAAGCTTTGGGTCAAATGCTAGAATGTTGTTCTTGGAAAAAATGTTTTATTATTATATTTATATTTATGGTGGACTACTAATAATTTATATAACCCATTGTTAGTAGAGTTACTTAGAATGAGAATGGAAAAATAATAGAAATATATGTATCTATATCTATTTGCATATGTCATATTGCAATGGTTTTATTAGATTATATAGGAGGTGTATTTCATTGAATAATCATTTTCCATTTTTTGATAATAGGTTTTATAGTCATATAATTAGGTTTTCAATAGTTAAAGCAATCAAAATTTTCACTTAATTATTTTTAGACTCATATAAATTGACACATGGTGAATTGTATACAGTTTTATAATATTCATTTGATATCTGGCACTTTTTTTCATTAAGATAACACATGTTTTAATCATGAATTAGGTAATTAAAATAGATCAATGTAAAATACATAATGCATCGACAAAATTTACATGTTATTGAAATTTTCAAATGTATCTACCAAGGCTTCTTTGAGTCCATCATCTAAAACACCTTATCATTTTCCCTCACCATCACCACCCAACTCACCTTGAAAAATTTCACCACTTTCATGCTCTTCTTGGTCTTTCCCTTACCCACCACTTTTCCATTGTTCAAGATTGTTTTGAAATTAAATGTCTCCTCCCCACATATCTCATTGTTGTATGAAGGAATACACAAATTCATTTTCCACCATCACCTCCATTAAAACTATCAATTTTTTTGTTTATATATGCTTTTTAAACAAAATGTGATACTGGATTAGTAGCCATGGGTTTAGAGTGAATTATGACTATTGATTTATACTATTTTACTTTACAAAATCACACTTTACCAAAATATAAAATTATATCCCTTTTCCTATGTAAATTGTACATTTCGTAAAATTACTAGTTTAATTTATGTGACAATAAGAAAATAAACAATCCATTATCTGTTTTAACCTCAATTAATTCCAAAGTGGGTCTAAATTTAATGGCTATATTTATGTTTTTTTTTATACATATGGTTATAGGAATTATTCATTAATTCATACTAAACACATTAATTCCCTTGTGAATTTATAGATCCCTTGAATTAAAATTTAGACCTTATTGACAAGGATGCCAAAAAAAAACAAGGAAAAATTTGTCAAGGATGCACAACCCCCAAGGGATCCTAATAGGTGAAAGGGGATAAAAACCTCATAAATTAGCTTATATGTTTTTTTGGGGAACACCATAAATAATGGAGGACATGGAATGATGATAGAGGATAAATGAGAATACAAGAAAGGAAGACTAGAAGAAAAGACAAAAAATGTGGAAAAACTTGCCAATAAGAACCTAATTTAGACCAATAATAAAAACCATATAATTACCCTATAATGATTTAAATTTTATAACTAATAAACACAAAGAGGTAATTTTTAAGTGTATATATATTAATAAAAAAATGCTTTCTTATAGGAACCCACCTAAGTTAGATTCACCAACAATATATATTATCTTCGACACACCATAAAGAGGTAAAAAGTGCATGTTAAAATAAGTATAAGGGGCAATTCAAAAAAAGAAAAAATGGAAGGGTTATCACTAGGTTTGATTTTATATAAAGGAAAATTTTTAAAAAATTTTAAAAAGTGGAATGTTGTAATTATAGTCAATTTTAAACATAATTAAGCATGTGGATATGCTAAAGAAATAGTAAAATTCCCTCCAAACTTGGCTAGTGGGGAAGGCCCAAAATTATTTTTGATAATTTGAAATCCAGTGGGTTATGCATCACACCAAACCCCAAATTAAAATAAAAATCCTTGTTCTTTCCCACCTGTGTGTCCCCTATTTCTTTCTTGAAATATCTTGAAGTTGAATTTGATATTGAATTGTAATGCCTCTGATCTATGTCATTTATAAGTAAGAGCCATGGCATCATAAATGACTAGCTCAAGGACTATTAAGGCTATGTTATTTGATAAACCTTCACTTGGTGAGTCAATATACTTGGTGGTGTAGGTGTTAGATCTCAAGTGCATTGGGAACAATGATACTCAATTCATGTAAATGGGCCATGTTTATTTTTGTCGAGTAATATTCTTAATGGATGTTTCTTTATGTAGGGTATTTTATTGTAGAGCTTACTATGGGAGACTATTTTCAAAATTATAGATGACTTATTTTCTATTATATTATTTTTTTGTAGGATCAGTTACAATATGCTCACGAATGTAGAGAAAAAGGGACTTATTACTCCCAAATAGGTAGGTTTATCTTAGCTTTTTATGGGCATTGGCCCTATTGTGTATTTTTTGTTTTTTCCTCCTCCATCATTTTGTACAAACCTATATTATAATTAGATTTAGAGTACATTCAAATTTAAATGATTTTTAATTAATATCTATAATTTTATCCAAATAAGGACTCAATATTATGTCACTATAATATTTTTGAGCCATGGGCTGAAGTTATTTCATTAGAAGTTGTTTCAATAATTTATCCTTTGTATTAACATATAAAATCAAATATTTTAGTTGTTGTTTTGATACCACAATATTCAACATGAAACTATTAAGTAAACCCTATGAATAAGCCATTATAGTGCCTCCATCATCAACATTATCATTATGTGCTTCAATGAAATAATATATCTAACCTCCCTATAATTTAGAGTCATAAGGAAGAGCATGAATAATATTATCTGAGTGAATAACCATATAATTCTACTAAAATGCAAAAATATTTCACCAAAAGAGGAGTGTTATATTCCAACATATTTCCATTCATCCTCATCACTTTTATCACTAGATCACCTATATCTATAGAAACCCTAGATTGCATGCAATTACCCATTACTTTCCCATAATAAAAATATGCATAGCCAATCCTCCAAAGCCTCTAGAAAATAAAAGAATGTACAAATAAATAGAATTTTAATATTAAGTCTGAGAGTGATTAGAATTTTTTTGAAGGGATAATGGGGTTTGTTGAATGGTGGTGTATTATTCAAAGTAGGGGAGAGAGGGTACCTTCATGTCCACTTGTCACCAATCTGGTTACTTGCCACACTTGTTATTTTTCATGCCAAGTTGAATCAATAAAATAGGACAAGGAAATTAAGTATTTAACTTTGTGATAGTATTTAGATTTGAGGTTATTTAATTAGCTAAGGTTTTGCCCTAATATATTTAAACTGACCTAGGGGATCATAGCTAGAATATTTTTTATTTTTAATTATGATCAAAATCTTCCAAAATAAATGTGAACTATAGATCTATCTTTTGGTAGATTCTAACAACCAAAAAATGTAAATCTCAAAGAATTAAAGACTTAAATAATATTGGATATAATATTAAATATAAATAATTCATATAAAGGATTTTATGAGAAAAATTATCATATGATAATACTTAGTTTAATATATAATATAATAATAAAATATAATATATTAATAATAGTGAAAGTTTGTAGTCTTACTTCACTCGAAACCCATCACTAGTAACCCCATCTTATCATACACCAATGGCCCATATCGAATGTGACTAAACAAACTCTCCAATTCTAAGGGTAAAATACCCACTATATAAAAAAGAAAGGTGAACCATACATATTTGTATTGGGAATTATAATGGACCCATATAAATAGTTTAATACCCAAATCGCCATAGTATAAACATGTGTTGATCTACTCGCATAACCCCTGTTGAGTTGCTTAGCCTGACACATATTGTAGTCTAAGGAAAGGCATACACTAATGAGCAATACGAGAAACATATACCCCAAAGATGAAGTGGAGAATACCCATCCAATGTTTTGAAGTTTGGATTTACACTTGTCAATTGTAATTGAATTGGACACCTCAAAATAAAGTTGCAAACCTATTTTAGGGGTTGAATGGTAGACAACAAATGGAAAGTTTTTAAAAGTTTTATAGTAAATCTCAAAACAAATACTTATAAATATGTTATATCTAATGGATTTTACATAAGTACCACTAAACTAATTATTATATTATATTTTAACTATTCAAAAAATAACCCAAACCAAAAAATAGAATTAATTGAGGGCATGGCTTCATAATGGGTTAGCTACAACTAAAAAAGGAGAAATAAAAACTTCAGTGCATGTTTAGAGTAGGGATTCATGGTTTTTGGGATTCTAAAGAATCCACTACTTACTTTCTTTCCATGTTGAGTTTAAATCTATGACATGAATTTATTGTATCGACCCCTGACTACCTGATAAATTTGAAATGGTCTATGTCTACAAGTGTTTATACAATAGCCCTTACAGAGTTACCAAGCATGCCATCTATTCTCCTCTGAGTTTTATATATATTATTATACATATTTTTAAAATATAATATTATAAATATTAATAAACTAATCATCTATGAAATTTTTATAAATATACTATTATTAATACCCAACAAATAAGATGAGCAACATATACCCAAAGCTGAAGTAGAGAACACCCAACTAATGTTTTGGAATTTAGATTTATACCTGTCAATTGAAGTTGAATTTAACACCTCAAAATTAATCTAAAAAACACTTTTACTAGTTAAATGGTAGACAAAAAAATGGAAAGTTTTAGAAAGTTTTATAGCAAATCTCAAAACACATACTTATAAATATGTTATATCCAATGGATTTTACATAATTACCACTACATTAACTATTATATTTTTTTTCTAGTTCAAAAAAAAATCTAAATGAAAAAACATAAATACTTGAGAGAGTGACTTCATGACGGGTTATCTACAACAATTAAAAAGGAGAAATAAAAAAATTGGTGTATGCTCAGAGTAGAAATTCATGGTTTTTGGGATTCCAAAGAAACCACTACTATTTGTTTTATTTCCACACCATGATTTTAAATAATATCAAAACTTAAAGTCAATGTAGAGATATTAAATGGAAATCTATGATAAAACCAAATCTACACTTGGCCTAAATTTGAGTTAAAAAAGCATGTATAGTAAGTGTGGCATCGGTTTTAGGCCTTACTCCTCTCGTCATGTTTCTTTCTAAGACTTATTCTTTTTTAGTTAGCACATCACCATGATGTCC